>VNJS01015078.1:0-25710 GCA_008042575.1 Drosophila watanabei
CAAGTAGTTCGCCTGGCTTTGGAGGCATCTTCCAGCGATGCCAGAGCCGGACCGGACATTTGCAAATGAGGTCCTTCAGGGTTTCGGTTGCCTCAAATTCATCGCATTTACGGCAGTTGGCGTTTTCGGTGATGCCCAGCTTGACGGCACGCGTCACGGTGAGGCAGTGACCTGTGAGGATTTCTACTAACAGTCTACAATCTTTCACTCGCCAGTCCGATGCCGTCCTTTGGAAGTTCGTCCGCGGTTTCGTTACCATCAATGACCTGGTGGCTAGGAACCCAGTAGATCCTCACTGAATTAGTCGTGCTCAGGATATCTAGTGCCTCCCTGCTTGCCAGTACACTTTTGGAACTGACTGTTGGCGATTGCGTGGATCTTATCGCCGCTTGACTGTCTACGAACAAATTGACTGCCTCATATGGACGGTTTATGCTCTGAGCAAGCTCTGCCGCTTTACCGATGGCGAATACTGAGTGCGTGATACTGAGTCCTACCTTGTCCGCCCCCTCACATATGTCCCTGAGCGTTGGTTTCATAATCGAGCTGACTGTCGATGGACGGACTCCCGTGATAGTTATGCTTATGTCATCCGCATAAGCTTTTAGCTTTGGTGCTTTACTTTCTGATATCTTGATTAGGTCGTCTACCCCCAGATTACATAGGAGGGGCGATAGGACCCCGCCTAGCTGTGTTGGTCGTTTCTAGCCGATCCATTATTGCGTTTGTGTTAATGTTGTCAAATGCCCCGAATATGTCCACGAATACTCCGAGAGCATTTTCCTTATTGTGTAGGGCTCTCTTAATGGTGGCTACTATTGAATGTAGTGCCATCTCTACTGAATTCCCCTTTGTGTAGGCGTGCTGCTTGGTCGACAGTAGTCTTCCCACATCGTTCCTGATATATTGGTCCAGCAGTTTTTCTAGTGTCTTGAGTAAAAAAGAGGTGATGCTTAGCGGTCTCTAATCCATGGGGCTCACATGGCTGCACTTTCCTGCTTTAGGCAGGAAGACAATCCAAAAGGTTCTTTCTTAGGCGAGCTGTGTGTATTGAGTATAGCAATGGGGTGATCACTTTATTGGTCACCTGTAGCATGGCTGGGAATATTCCATCTAGTTCCGGTGTTTTTTATCCCCATAAAAAAGTCAATAGCCCAGTTGATTCTTCTAGTGGATATTAAATCTTTTGGAAGACGCTCTTCTCCAGTTGCTAGGTCCTGATGCTTATTGGCATCGGATACCTCAGTGCAGCCTGGAAACTGAGCTTGCATTAGTGCTGTTAGGGCCTCTTCTCTGCCCTCTACCCTGGACGCTTACGACTACGAAGTCGTATACAAAATAGGTTCGCAAAACGTAGTCGCTGACGCACTCAGCAGAGTTGAAACAAACTTAAACGAAGACCCACAAACTATACCAATCGCTTAACATTAACTAAATCACTTCAATAGTCAAATAATATTCCGCAATGGATCAACAACTTCAAGACAAGTAGAAACACCATTTATCCATAAAACAAGAGACATAATCACAGAACCCGTGCATTTTTTCGACTCCGCTACACTACCCTTCAAACAATCCTGAAACCGAATAAAAAATTCGCAATATTCGCTTCAGACGAAATATTTAAAATAATAGAAATGTCCTATAACTATTTCTTTGAAAATAAATTATCCAAATTTAGTCGTTGCAAAATATGGCTTACCGAAATCACTAATCCCCATGACCAAGAAAACAAAATTCGTGAATACCGCTTTTACACCAATCATAAAGGGATAGATTAAAAATATAACCATTTAAAAAGGGACATTTATTTTCCACATTTAAAAGACATTATCACAAAAATTATACTAAATTGCGATACCTGCCTAACCCTCAATAATAATAGACACCCCCATAGACCAACCGCCCCAGAGAAACCATTGTCGGTCGTAGCGGTCGTTAACAATACTTGTAACCTCACCATTATCGACAAATTCAGCAATTAAGCGCATGCCTGCACCCTTAGCATTAGAAATTCAATTAAAATCGGCGATGCCCTAGGTCCCCTACGGTCACTTCACCAAAGACAATTTTCGGGCAGTTTATTCAACGACCTCTTAACCCAATACCAAATAATAGCTCATACAACTTCGTTCTATCAATCAACGGGCTAAGCTTCGGTCAAAAGACTGCATTCCACCTTAATCGAATTATACAGGATAGTAATGGAAAAAAAAGGAAGCACGCCTAGAATGTGGGCATAAGCAAATACTCTCAGAAGCAGTTGCAACATAAAATAATGCAATACAATGCAATTCGTATTTCCCAACAATAACATTCGACAATCACCACGACTAGCTTAAAAGCTTAAAACAACTAAAGGGCAAAGGCAAAAAAAAATTATAAAAACAGTTAAGAAATTTGCAAAAACCAGAACAGCAATTTATGCAACACATAAGAATAACGACACACAATTTTCAACGTACTTCGTTCACCAACAACAACGTTGCCTAGCCACCCTTTTTCGATCCGGCCATTCTAGGGCCTCCTCTTCGGACTGGTGGAGGAGTAGTTAACATGCCACCTCTCACCGACCACAAGGACACATCGCAGAAGCGGCAACTGCAAGCCTAGCACAGATGGACAACAACAAAGATCTCCAACATGCAACTCTGACGAACACACAGATTATCGGACAGACAGCCGACTCCAACTTCCCAGCAGCATTTGGGAACAATAGTCGCCACGCTGTTCCCGTCACAGCCGCCTCTAAGACTACCCAGCGGGTTTTGTGGGCGAACCGATCCCCACCTGCGAAGAGGAAGTCCTTAGTGCGCTGACAAGCTGCAAAGCATCCAAGGTCCCCAGACCAGAAGGCATTCCCAATGCAGCTCTGCATGCCATCGTGAAGGCCTACCCAAAGCTATTCGTGCAGCTGTATAACATATGCATCGCTGAGCAGACCTTTCTAAAAGCTTGGAAGCAGCAAAGGCTTATGCCCATACCGAAGCCTGGCTAGCTGAACGAAGATCCGTCCTCATTTCGACACCTATGCATGCTGAATACGATTGGCAAAATATTCGAGGGCATCATAGGCAACAAACTTGAAAGGGAAATCGAGGAGCGCGGAGCCCTATAAATCCACCAGCACGGTTTCCGCAAGAAGCGAAGCACTATTGATGTGAGGTAACACAGCTTGCAGAAAGTGCCATTAAAGGCGAAGGAAGGCGGGGAGGCTCCAAGAAAAAATGACTCGTATGCACCTTGGACGTCAAAAACGCCTTCAACTCTGCAAACTGGAGCCTAATCCTGCAAGAACTCCAGCGTGTCGGCATATCTGGCTATCTTATCCAGCTGATCGCCGGCTACTTTGAGGACCGCGTCCTGCTGTACAGCTCCGACGCCGACTGTCACTACCTGAAGGCTGCTCCGTAGTCGGCTTTGCAGACGACATCGCTCTGGTCACGGTGGAGAAACACCTATCCGACGTCTCTACTAAATGTAGCCATGCGATAGGCATTCTGATGTCGTGGCTAGCAGACAACGGTCTATCCCTCGCCAATAAAAGATGAACTTCCGGGTCGGCTCGACCACCATCGAGTCCAGCCCGACGGCTAAGTACCTTGGTGTTCTGATCGACCACAGGCTGAACTACAAGTGTCACCTGGAGTACGCAGCGGCCAAGGCTTTCAAGGCCACTGCCGCCTTCTCGAGGATGATGGTCAACACGCGCGGTCCTAGACAGCACATCAGAAGGCTGATATCAACAGTCTCAGAGGAAGCTGCGCTGGTGGTAGCCGCATCGATCCCTATCGACCTGCTGGCAGCGAAACGCAGGACCGGTAACTCGGGCAGAAGAATCCAGAGGAGCATCACTGTTGCAAGGTGGCAAGCAAGGTGGGAAAACGCGAGCACTGGCCGCTGGACACATCGGCTTTTTCCCGATCTGGACCAGTGGATACATAGACGTCACGGGCAAGTAGACTTCTACACAACGCAGCTGATCACGGGCCACGTATGCTTCAAGGCCTATCTACATAGATNCAAAAAAAAAAAAAAAAAAAAAAAACACTAATACATTCTTATTTAAGACTCCAAGCGGAAATGTCGTTTTGTTTGCAAGCTTCCTGCCAGCATTTTCTAAAGTCACAGGACTGTAATTCTCGCATGAGACTTAATCTACTCCCTCGGTCACAGGACTGTAACTCGCGTGCATGAGCTTTTTATGTGTTTAATTACTCTGCATTAATATCATTTTTGTGCTAAGACAGTCTTCTGATCTTCCTTTTGTGCCTATCCCTTTGCTTAAGTTCCGTTGGTTTGGAGCTGCAGCTGAGCGGTTCTAAGCTCTTTTGCCCTCGACCTTTGCCTCCCGCTCATATTGAATCATTTACCGTGTCACCAATTTGCTCTTCCGCACAATGGTCTAAGGTTTGTAGAAATGTCTGTTAACTTTAAGTATTTTTAATTAAACTGTCAAAAGGAATTTTGGTAGATCACCCAAGTATCTTTTTCTGGCTTTGCGATACGGCTGTACATGCTACACCTGTCGCGCATGTAATTTACAGTAAAAATGGATTACAAGACAGGTGCCACTCCTGTCGAGAGGTTAAGAACGAAATGAAATAAGATGGATTTAAGGAGCTTATGGTAAGTTTTCGGAAGGCGATTGATTTGTTTACTGCAATTGATGCTTAGTTTAAAAGTCTGAAGAAGCAACTGTGCCGATCCCAGCAACCTAATAATGGGCACACTCCTTTGGCAAGTCCCCGACCTTATTTCCTAGTCCAATGGTTTTGATATCGGGAACAATAAAATATTCGGTAACCGAATGTATCGAGGTGGAAATGGCAACTGCTCCGCCAGTAACTTCCGTTGAGTCCGCTGCGGCGCCCCAAACATTGATTCCGTAGACTACGTTACCAAAAAATACCCAGGGTCATATAAGACCCGGATTATCGGTCTGTTCCACCTTGGAAAATAATATTTCGCGGCTTTCATCTGATTTTGCATCTTAGGATGTTCTTGTCTTTATTCACGGCAAAACCCAAACCGAATATATAAAGGTGGAAATTTTTAAATGTTCTTATGCCAGGGGCATCTCGTCCTTTGAGATTGGCGTCTCCCCAAACTTCTTTAACACAACTTGCTCTGGTGACTTATGAACCGAACACGTTGTTTTTGAGGAATTTAAGGATAAAAAAACGGCCAGCCGGAGTACGACTTCCTTCCCGCAAAGACCACCTCAACATCTTCAGAACCAAGAAAACCAACCTCCTCCATCCAACTCTTCTATCTGAATAATAGAGGCTTGGGCACAAGCTCTCAAAATTGTATTCTGACAGCTTTTCCTTCGAATCCCAGGCCTGGTCAAATCCACAGATTTTTAGCTCTGAGATCCGGGTAAGTACACAACTTAAAGAGTGGGCCGATTTTTCCAGTGTGGATTTGAAGTTTTAATTTCCGTTGACTCCTTCCTTATGTCTAAATTGCTAACGCTTGATGACTTAATCGACATCGAATTTAAATGTGTAAATCTTTCTTTTCCAGGTAGTTTTATTTACATTATATGTTCTTATGTTCCTCCATCTGGTGAAAAGCCTATTTATGGGAAACACCTTTCGGCAATTCGGGCCGTTCCAGATAGAGACCAACTAATGACTCTAGGGGACTTCAATATACCTGGAGCTCGTTGATCATCAGATCGTGTGTCAAATGTTATAGGGTAAGCCAAACTTAAACTTATTCTGACCTCAGTTCACAAATCTCTACCAAACTCTAATCAGGCAATTGCCGATCTCTCATATATTCTCTTTTAACCCAATTAACCTTTAACAATTAACCAATTAACAAGATGTACTCCTTTACTATGTCTAGTTCGAACCTTATATTTAGTCTTATACTAAATAAAAGCTCTCTTAATCTGGATTTATGCGTGCTGAAGTATTGCACTGAGGTTCTGTGTAACCCCCTTATTTGGAAGCAATCATTTATTATTCCGCTCCACAAAAAAGGTAACTAATCGGAAACTAAAGGGGAGTCTCGAAATTGTCGGCAATTCTAAAACTTTTCGAGAATGTAATCACTCCTCACTTGCCGAATTTATGAAGATCCGTCTTCTCCTTTTCAGCCTGGATTCATGAGAAGAAGAACAACCTCAACAAATCTGTTCGAACTTACCTTATTTGTTATTAGAGGTTTCCCATGTAACCTTCAAATAGCTTTTGACTAGGTTAGTCATTCTTTTCTGGTATGGAAGCTCCACTTTGGGCTTTCCGGTTGATCTTCTTAATTAGCTTCAGAGTCATTTGTGTAACAGGACTCTAAAGGTCCTGCTTAAAAATGCTCTATCCAACTCCCTTAGTGTCACATCTGGCGTTCCACAAGGCAGTAACTTGTCCCACTGCTATTTACATTGTTTATCAATGACCTTCCGCTAGTTCTAACAAACTCTAGAGTGTTTATGAAGGTTGACGGTGTTAAACCATGCCTGTAGTATAAGTACAGCTTATGACAGTTAAACTAACAATGCTTAATGATGATCTGCATGGTTAATAAGACCCAAGGCTGTCGAAGGAATCCGATTTGTAAAATGAAGATCCTCCTGCGTTTGGAGTCCTAAATTGGGAATTTATATTAACCGCATTGAATCTGTTAAAAAAAAGTTGTGTTTTTTGGCCTACATGGCTTAACCTGGGATGCCGATTGGCACTCTAGTAGACTTCTATTAATTAACCTACCTTCCCTACGTAACCTTAGAACAATGCTTGGTATAGTCATTCTACACAAGCTAGTTCACGGTGACGTGGAGAGCCTCCAGAACATCCAGAATCAATATCCCCTTAGTAGTAAATTACTGTAGCAGGCAGTTTGAGGTATATGAACCCTTTAAAATCTGTCGTGCTGATTAGAGCCACCTCTTTAACAGTATGGATGGCATTCAGAGTCTTCCTAAACTTAAAACTGTATTGCTGGTAGAATTAGCTCGCAACCAGTGACCTATATCAGTAAGTAAGGAAATGAGAACATTCCCCAGGCTCGAGGTCAATTCGGCTTTGAATCAAGAGACAACAAATGGGAGTCTTTTGCCAAAATCAAAGGCAAAAGTCGCGCCTTTATTTTGATTGATCCGTAAATTTGTAAAACAAAAAAATATATCGTCACTGTTTTAATAACGGTTTCATTTAGCTCACCCTGTTTGTTTTATTCTTGGGCCAAAATTAGTAATTCAAATTTCACCCTCTTAATCTTAATCTGAAATTTTGTATACACTTTGGATTTTGGTGACAAGACAATTATTTTTATTCATTATTATTATAAATTCAAGACGGCGGCTGCTATAAAATGGCACATTACGTAGGTTTGGCTATCAAATGAAAAGGCTCAACAAGCAGAATACAATATACTATAAAAAAATTACATCTAAGATGGCGGCCGTTACAAAATGGCGAATTACGTAGGTTTTATCAATCCCATCAATATGGGTATCAAATAAAAGCGCTCAACCAGAAGAATACAATGTACTATATAAAATTAAAATCCAAGACGGACTGAAATAAATTAACGAGCAAGAAACCTAACGGGCAAGAAACCAAAATATAATAAAATAGATACAGTCGTGGGAATTATAAACATATGCATAGACTAGGCTAAAATAAAACCGTGGGACAGGTTTGTATTTTTGCCGTGATGCTAAAGCGGGTAGAATAGTGCAACTCCACCAATTATCATACGAGGCTCTGTGCCTCGGGGCATGCTCTACTACATATGTCTTAATAATATTGTTCGATATCAAATGCTTTGGTCGTAATAAGGTTTTTGGATTGATCTCAAGGATTCTAAGAATAAGTAGCCCGCTTCATCAACAACCCCTAGTACCCCGTTTATAAAACTACCAGGGTGTAAGGCCGAAACTGACAACGCAAAGAAGACAGATGTACAAATATCGGGGTCATATAAATATTAAAATATTACCTGCAAGATCGCACTCATTTCATTTACATAGATTCGCTCCGTCTCCAATAGCTCTGTTAGCACATGACCCCGTTTTAGACGCAACGACTCAATGCCCTGAAATATACAAAATTATATAATTTAAAAAATGACAGCGTTGGGAGTGAATTGAAAGGAATATGAACAAGGCTAATGCACAGTTCAACATTAACAAGATGTAAGCAAATATGTAGGTGTAGCAAAGTTCAACATTAACAGACACTTTATTGTCCATTAACACTCATATTTATTTTTATGTCAAATTTTCTAAAAACTACCAAACTAGTCTTTTTATATGATCATTTAAATCGTTATTCAATTATTTAGCTTGATTACGGGTTTTCACGGCTTGAGAAGCCGGAAAAGGGCGTGACTTAAATAAAAAATGTTATCGTCAAATTTGGAAACGCCAGTTTTTTAGTATTTTTCCCATAAACTGTAAAGGTAGTTGTATTGATCTGAAACAGCTAGATTATTTGTAATCCGATTTGCCACGAACGTTGACCTTGATGTGTTTTTACAGGGTAGAATCACAGTTGAATCTGACCATAAGTCTCGAAGCACTTTTTCGTTAGTTATACGTAATTCCTTCCGCACCCTGTCGGTTAGTTCTGCTCCCAAGACTACGGCGCATAATTCTAGGCAAGGTAATGTCACTTGCTGTTGGTGCGACTCTTGACTTTGAGCACAGTAGCTGGACAGATACTTGATTGTTTTTATATGTGGCTCAGATATAAATTGCCGCTCCGTTTGCCCGCTCTGATGCATCGAAAAAATTTTTATTTCCTTTAAAGGTGCTCTTAGAAATTTGCAAATTGTTCAATGCTTGCAGATCAGCACGATCATTTTTCCACTTATTTTGAAGAAGTTGAGGAAGCTCGTTGGCCCAGCCCATCTATAATTCCCACAGGGTTTGCATAAATCCATTGGCTCTTACCATACCGGGAGCAAATATTTCATGTGGGTCTGCTGAATTTGAACTGTTTCGGGGATGCTATTTGCTCCTGTGAGACTGTCGTCGACGTACCGATGAACCAAGCGGTAAATGTTTTCTGGCCTTCTCGACCAAGTAATTAAGCCAATACAATGTTTTATTTTTGTAGTTTTGCAGTGTTTCGTCTAATTTGACGTGGCTGACAATGTTTTCCTTTGGAATTTTTGTGAGATCTTCAATGTTTTCCTTTGGAATTTTTGTGAGATCTTCAATGTTTTCCTTTGGAATTTTTGTGAGATCTTCATTCTTGTTGGAGCACTACTTTCGGAGCTTTAATCGGGATGGCAGCAGTATTTTGTTTAGTTCTTTTTGAATTTGAACTGCTTCTGGGTTGCTATCTGCTCCTGTGAGACAGTTGTCGACGTAAAAGTCATGCTTGAATACGGATGATCCAAGCAGTAAATGTTTTCTTGCCTTCTCGGCCAAGTAATTCCAGCATTTGGTAGCTGAACTCGGCTGATGTTGTACCGTATGTTACGGGATTGAGTCAAAAATATTTAAGTTCGTCTTTCGCCAGACAATTAATTGATGAAATTGATGATTAGGGTTTATCCACACCTCTTGATACATTTTCTCTACATCGGCTGTAAATACATACGTACTTTTGAGCGCGAAGCAAGATTGCAAACGTTCCGCTCTGTACGGTGGGTCCAGCAATATATCATTTAATTAGGGGATTCCCTCTACGACTGAATGACTGAATTCCTGAAAATATCGGCAACTGAAAATATCGGTTCCCATACTTATACTTTTAGTCATTCAGCATCTCCTAAGTGGCTGAAAATATCGACTGAATTACTAAAAAGCCAGTATGTCAAGCAAATACCCCCTCGCAGGTTATGGATACATCATTGTTTTATAGCATTGGATGCGCCACTCGTTCTGCAATGAATACTGGACCATCTTCTTTAAGACGCAGATCTTCCAGTGCCCAGATGTGCAATATCCGGTTGCCAAAAACTCTGGTGCTAACGCAGGTCGCCCGGACAGTAATGCGCGACAGTCACCAGCAGCTCATTTTCAAGGACTTCGTGAAATCCACCCTGAGTTGTGGTTCAGCCCCAGACCCAGCTACCAGATCATAGTGCAATCATAGGAAATCTCCGCCAAACAGGCCACACGGTCTTTTGCTTTGATCATAATCTTCAACTTCTTCAACTGTTAAACATCTTCTTAAGCAATGCATGGCATTGTTTTCGTTTTTCTCCTGAATATTTTTACTATTTTTTACACTTTGGCATTGAATAATAATGATAATGGTGGCCGACTTTTTTGGGTCGTTTCGACTAATTGTCGATATTTTCCGTAATTTAGTCATTCAGTCATATAGGCAATCCCCTGAATAATTTATTGCTTGTGATCTTACAGGAAGCATCAAATACTACCCGCAGTTTTGTAGTGCTGTATTCGGGTTTCAGCACACAGTGGTGTGAGATAAATAGTGATCCAAAGGGTCTGTTTATGGGATGCACAATTTTTTGCAATGCCCCCAGAGCTGATTTTTGGTTACAAAAAGGGCAGTTTTACAATGAGCCTTTCATCTGCTGCGAATTGGAGATTTTCTATTGGTGATTTAGGTCTCTATTCGGTTTCTAGGTTTTCTAGAGTCCAAAATTGTTCCAACAGCAGATCGATTTGTTCATCTGTAGCTGCAGCTGCACAAATTGCTGCTCGGTTATGTTCTGCAGCTACTTTTCCGGCGACAATCCAACCTAGTTTTGTATTTTGAAGGATTGGGCCACCTGACTTTAACATTATCTGGTTTGGCAGCAGTAATAAATAGTAATGATCAGCTCCGATAAGCATGTCAATCTTTCCTGGCTTACTTAAGTTTGCATCTGTCAGAGCAATATTTTGTGGGAGTCGTAGATTTGTTGAATCTATTCGATTAGCCGGTTGATAAGCATTAATGTGTGGTAACACAAAGGCCTCGAATTGTTGTGTAAAATCGTTATGTTCATCTGAACATTCCCTCTGGCTCGGCTGATCTTTGGATTGCCTCCAATACCTTCGATATGTAATGATGTGGAGTTTAAGTGATAGCATTAAAAGCCATTCGTTCAGAGTTCAAGTTTATTTGTTATCCTAAATCAAGCAAAGCTCTAAATGTGTTCATCTGACCTGTGCTTGCTTTTATTGGTAACTTGACGGTGGTCAGCACATTATAACACTTGTTACTTCACGCATCTACAGAAGGTGCTTGTGGCTTGATTACATGTATATAAGAAAGCTTAGATAAGCTTAGATACCTGGCATAATAATATATTAACTATTTGCCTTTGATCGTCGCAGCTAGCACTGGAACTAGGTGGGCTTGGTTTGATTGAGGGAGAGTAAAAAGCCTTTTCGAGGTATTTATTTATAAATAATAGCAAAGCTCTGCTATAATAAGACATACCCTTACCTATGACCAAAGAAGAGAGTGTTTTTTAATATGTGCTCCGACTTAAATACGGTGGGCAGAGATAAGGATGAGAGTCTTAAGACATTGTTGGAATTAAAATCTAGGGATATTTTAACTTGTAACAAAAAATAAAATTCATTATACAGCGAACTTAAAACGCAAAAAGAATCATGCATCTGGAAATTTGTTTTGCGAGTCTCTAGAGCAATAGGCCGAAAGTGTCGTATTGATAGATTGAGAGCCGCATCAAATTCAACAGATAAATAAAAAAAAACATGTCCTATAATTCATTGCTGTATGAACATCACGCTGAGCAGGTCCGACTGTCCTTAAGGGAGGGTTGGACTAAAAGGCTAACAAAAATTGTTGATGCACCAGAACTGCAAGTTATTCAAATCAGTCTGTAGAAGCATATGACAATTAGAGTTTATCAGTGGCAAACATAGTTTAATATGCCTACATCATCACGTGGAAGTGTAAAACCTGTATAGGCATGTTTTTAATAAAAATAAAGAAACGCCTGAAGTTACGTGAAGACACTTTAAGAATTAACCCTTAAAGGCAACTCTCAGAACGGTTTGATAAATATGTTGCAATCAAACAAAGCAGGGAAACCCAATAAAAAAAGTTTTTCAACAGTAGCTTGTAGCTCACAGAATCGAAAGCATTGCTGAAACCTGTGAAGATAACGTCAGTTTGGGTGTTGCTTTTTAACGCGTTCCTAAGACCAGCACAAAACTCTAGGAGATTAGTGGAAGTGGATCTATGTTACCTAAAGCCATTCTGTGAGGGGGAAATTATAACTTACGAATAGCTCTAAGTTTATCAATCCCCCAGTAAATTTCAATATTAGATTTACTACGCTTCTTTTAAAAAGGTATTATAAAAGATTCCTTCCAACATTCAGGAAAAAATTAAAGCTGAAGGGATAACTAAAACAGTTTAGACAATGGCCTACATAGTGACTTACACAATTTCTCAAAACACAGCTAGGTACAAGATCTGGACAAAAAAAAAAAAAAAAATAAATGCCATGAATATTTTAAGGTTCTGAAGAATATCATTTTCACTGGTAGTAAGCATAAAAATACAACTGGATCGTTAGTAGAATAGTCCAATAAAGTCAAACGACTGAAGATTAATATGTGTTCAAGTCAGAAAAATAAGCTCTACGGAAGCAGCAATAAGTTTCTAAGTTTCTAGTAAAGGAGTCGAAGCTTCTATTCTTAAGACAAAAGCAATGGCAAACTCCGAAACAAAAATAAGACCTAAGACTTTATCAAAATTCCTTATAAAATTCAGTTGTCCCAATGAATGGTCAATAAGACCGAGAATTTAATCAGAATGTGCGCTGGGAATGAGAACATTAGAGTCAGGGGAGGGCACCCAAAATATAAAAGGTAGATGAAGTCACCCAAAACAACAAAATGGTCATTAGCACCGAGATTCAAATGAATACTCTGGATTACAGATAAGTGTTGAATATATATATAAGTGTCAGACCGAGGAAGGATGTACGAGCGTGAAACATAAACAAAATAATAATGAACTTGAATACAAACTGCTACAAATTCCAAGGAGCTATCTATGTCGGTTACCGAAACCAAAATAAAAGTGATCTCGGACTTAACTGCGATGAGAACACAGCCGCCGATGCGCACTAATTCACTATCAAAGACAGACGAGTTAAGCCACGTTTCCGTAAGGACAATTACATTGGCATCGAAACTATTAACGTGTAGTTTACGGAGTTTCCCTAATAAACTACCAACATTCTGATAGTGTAGGAAAAAAGAAATCAGTAAGTTTTTTGGAGGTATAGGTTTACTTCTATTGGAAAATTCATGAGTGATACAAAAAGTATTAAGAACCCTACTAAGCAATACATCAGAAAGTGCAATTTTAAACAAACATATATCACATATTTGCTTAAAATTAAAGGTAGAGACACTAAATTCGGTAGCAGAAACATTCAATTTGGTGTTTAAATGGGTCTTAACATCGTTTTCGGAAGCACCTGGATTGAGGCGGGAAACAAAAATCAGCTATTTAGGAGCAACGCCAGCTAAAGGCACCGGCTTCTGTTGGGCAACTCCAAAAATAGTAGAATGTTGGGGTCCAATGACGGCGCTTAGATTGTGACCACCGGACGTACCACCGGAGTTAGCATCGCCGAAAGTACCACCGCTGGAGGTACCACCGACGGAGGTACTACACGGTGAGCAGCCGGAGTCAACAACACGTCGTTGGAGGCAGCAGAATGCGACGTGGATGACTGGTCGACGCACAGTAGCGCTTTTCTCATTTTACGTTGCATAAATCATAGCTTTTGAACCGAATAAGATAATCAGGCCTGCTCCGGTTTTCGAAATTTGCTTTCGATTTCGATTTGGCCAAAATCTTTCGATTTCGATTTTAGCTTCTCCGGTTCTCGAGTAATTTTTGGTTTCGTTTTGTTATCGGAATGTTGAATATTTTTTGTAGCTTAAAGAGCTGGCGTTGTTGGTTTGAATTGTTGGCAGAATGCTTAAAAGTGTTAAGGCTGTTAATTTATTTGAGCCAAAAAAGGTCGGCATTGCGTATTTAATTCATTTACGTGGGCTGAACTGTTTAAGGGGGGTTGATCGCTGGGTCTGAAACAAGCAAAAAGCGATCAGAAAGGTTGCCCATTGGTTTGTTTACCGAGCCACTTAGCAGTTGTAGTGATTTGAAGTGAGAGCAAACAAAAGGAATTGTTTCTGAACTGATTCTATAAGGTCTTGAAATTTCGCATATTGAGGTGACCATACGCATGAAAAATATTTTAGAATTGGTCGAACAAGAGAGACATAAAGGAGTTTAGTGGTATAGGGAACACCAAACTTCTTCGACCAGCGCTTAACGAAGGCGAAAACCCCTTGGCTTTACCAACAATTATGCCAATATGGTCGGTGAAGTTTAAATTATGCTTAAGCAGAACTCCAAGGTCAGTAACTGAATAAACGCGTTCAAGAACACTTGTCCCAATAGAATAATTTGCAACGAAAAAATTTGTTCGAAAAAAGACATCAATTTACATTTGGAGTTGTTGAGGAATAGCAAATTGTTGTTGCACCAGGACAACATATTGTTAAGCCAGTTTGCAGAACCGTATGAGAGTTTGAATTCGTCAGTGGCAAACATAGTTTAACGTCATCAGCGTACATCACATGGGAATAGAGAACCACTTCAGGCAAGTCGGTAATAAAAATGCGAAACAGAAGTGGAAGTCACCTCGACTCCCTTTGCTGAAGTCTGTAAAAATAACATCAGTTTGTGTGTTGAATTTAACCGCGTTTCTAATGACAGCACAAACCTCATGAAGGTTTGTGGAAGTAGACCGGTGTCTCATAAAGCCATGCTGCGAGATGGACATTAATGAGCTACATTGGTGTTGAAGCTGAGCAGTAACTAAAAGATCCAATAATTTTGAAATCGCACTAAGCTTATTGATCCCTCTGTAAATACAATCACCCTTTTTGTGAAGGGGAATTATAAATGATTCCTTTCAACATTCAGGAAAAATGAAAACTGATGAGATAACTGATACAGCTTGGACAGTGGTCTACAATTTCTCAAAACACAGCTGGGTGCCAAATCTGGACCGGAAGAGAAGGAAGGTTTGAGTGTTTTGAGGTTCTGATGAATATCATCGTCACTGATCGTGGGCATGATGCAATTGAAGTGCGGAAGAAAACATGGGTACGATGAGGTAGTATCGAAACTAATAGATGAGTACGACGATTAAAAAAATTAAGCGAATAAGTTCGCGATGTCAGGCTCGTTAGAAGCGGACTCAGTATTGAGATGAAGACAGGATGGAAAGATAAAATTGCTTAGGGTTCGCCTGGAACTCGTTTCTTCACCGATTCAGGTAATTATTGTAGCACTCAGAATTATGTGTCAAAATTTATAACGTGCTGTTAAGTATCTAGCACGATTGACTTGCAACCCGGTTCTACAAAACTTTTTAAAAAGTCTAGACTTCACATTTTTCAAGTTGGAAAGTCGACGAGAAAGCCAGGGAGGCTTATGCGAGACGTTAGAATGTGAAAACGATGGAACATACATGTCAAAACCAGAGTATATAATGTCATAGAAACGGTCGACTTAGTTTACAGGATCGTCAGTAGGAGAGTTCAAAAAAGTCCAATCGACTGAAGATAAATAAGTGTTCATGTCAGAGAAATTAAATTTGAATGCGAACTGCAACAAACTCTAAATTGCTATCTGTGTCAGTTACCAATTTGGAATCTAGATCAGAATTAACCGCGATAAGAACACCGCCGCCAGTTTGCAATTGGCGATTACGTCTATAGACGACGTAGTTATTAAAATAAATGTTCACTATAAATACAAAAAAGAGTTGGCTATTTCAATAGTATCTGTTGTTGCTGTGTTCTTACCATAGAAAAAAAAAACAGAATTATAAACTTCTTTACCAAAATTGTCGACAGCCACGTACCCAACCCTACAAAAAACATAGTCATACCGATTTCCAATTTCCCGACCAACTTCCCTTAACTGCTGCATAAAAATATTACCAGACAAAATCATAGGAAAAGGCAGTGGTGGTTTTAGCCCACAAACTCCAAAATGAAAACCAAATCAGCTCTAAAAAAGGCAAATAAATTTCGAATATACTATACGTAGACCATCTTATAATGAATTCAAAGAAGCACACCTCCCTCGGCACTCTTGACTTATCAATAGCCTTTGATCGAGTAGGTGTGCACACCATAATTTATCAACTCCCAGAAAACAGGCCCAACAGTAATATATTACGTCAAGAACTCTGTGCTTAACAGGAAAATAATTGTCTGAGTCGGACCGCACGCGTCCGTACACTTTTATAATCAAATTGCTTCCCACAAGAATCACCAGTATTGGTAATCCTATTCCTTATACCACAGCTCAATCACTCAAATGAAATTTAATGAGTACGCCGATAATTTAACAAGGAAAAAATCTAAAGTTTAATCTAGACATATGTATAAAATCACTACTTCCATTCATGTTTGCCAAAATGAAGGACCTTTACACGACCGTCCTCGCAGCGACCAGAGAGTCCCCTGCAGATGCCAACGACAGACAGTATAGCGAGGTCGTAAATAGTCTGTGCCCCAAAATGCGTCCAGAGCACGCATTGCGCCGATAAGGAACAACAGACAGCAGCCTGGCGAAAACTAAGCTAGACGAATAGGTAGGACCTGCCCTCACCGGGGTTGGCCCCACCTCCAACACGTTCAGCGTAGCAGAAAAGTACGAAAGTACGTGGCCGCCCGAAAACCGGAAAACGCCGCAAACTTCATTGCCAAATGGTCGCTAAAAAGCTGAGGTCAGCTCGTCGTGCACAACGCATTGTGCATTATGTCTAACAATGAGGTGCTGAGGTGACCGGGTGAGAGGACACAAGTTCTCGGACCTGGGTGCCTGCGACTTCAAGGTCGAACAAACAACGACAACCTTCATACCAGCATACCCGTCCCATTGAGCAGTTCTGCATCGTAGGGAGGTGCGTATCGAATGGTCGACCTGTGGGGTCTGGATAAAATCCGGTCCACCGAGATGCTTCAGATACCTGGAAACCTGGCTCATTGCGATCCATGAAATGTTGCATCAAAGTCATCAGAGCACGCGCCAATTAAACAGCCGGCAGCCGGCAGTCCTTCAGCAGGGCAAAAAAGTCGTATCTGACCCGGAAACTCTGAAGGGGATAGTCAACACCCTATTTTCGCGCATTCGGTCATGAACTTCTCAAGTACGGAGATAGGCGACATCCTTCGGATCACGGAAGCGGAGCATCGAAACCTAAAACACAAAAAAGCACCGGGACCAGACGCGATAGGGGAGATCACAGCTTCCCCGCTACTTATCTACTTATCTTTAATAAACTCTGTGACCGCTCGCATGACGTCAAATTTCGTGTTATTTGTTTTCCAGAGACATGTTTTATGCTAGATCCAAGTGGCGGCTGTACGTAAAGGAATGCACACATGTACTAGACAGAACAGAAGTTAAAAAACGAAAGATATTTATTCTTATCTGTGCGTGTTCCTGTATGAACAGTAGTGGTACCAAAGAGCTAGCTTTCGTGGAGGCGCGCCAATACACCCATCCAAGCTGCTGGCAGTCGCAGGACTGGCATTGGCGGTTCTCAAAAGGGGGGGCTGTCATTATCTCGAATTGAAAAGCGGAAAGCAGACAGCCATCATGCTGGTAGAAAGAACAACGATCCGGCCACAGCGGGCGGTAAAATATCTAGTCGCCCTCGTCAACATTCAACTACCATTCAAGGAGCACATGGACTACGTCCACAAAAAGGACAGCGGAACGACCGAAGCATTATCCAGGATGCTGCTGAATACGAGAGGGTCGAAGATGGATACGAAGAAACTATTATCGTCTATCGTGACCTCGCAGATTTTGTATGCAGCACCAGTTTGGCCAAAAGCTGCTCCAATCAAAAGCTATATGCGAGATGTGCAGGCGACATACAGACTGTGCGCCATCAGGATCTTTTGCTCGTTCTGGACTATTGCGAAAGACATCGCAAGACCGGGCAAGTCCCACTGACTGAGCTTATCCAGGAAAAGAAGGAGATTTAAGCAGCATTGCAGTCTCAATGGGACTCCTATTCGAAAGACCATTGGACACAAAGGCTTCTTCCGCTAGTAACTGACGCGCTTTGGCCACGAGGCGGAGGATTGTTGCCTGAAGTGTGACTCCGGCATTGTGGAGGATATACCGGTACTCCGCCAACACCAGAGGGAGATTGCCCAGCCGTCCCAGGACATCGAGATCGCCGCAACCCCGACGTCGCCGACGGCGGTGACTAAGGCCAAGTATAAGGCTGCCCTTTGCATACAGAGCCGGCTCCAGAAAAAAGCCCCATCACCAGAGGAGAAAGTAAAGCTTACCTGGGCCGAGGAAAGCATCGCAGAGAGCAGGCTGCACTTCGCCAAACTCCCACACCTGACCTCAACGGGCGGATTCGCAAACAAGGTGGAGGAGACGCTTGCCAACAAAAGGTCAGAGAGGTCACCAAACGACATTCGATTGTGGCACTCATTGACCGAAGCGATAATAGCGGCAAGATGACTGAATCGCGGTGGAAGACGGTGAATGCGCGGCTCGTTTAGTCATTACACGCACGAATGGAGGAAGGTCCCGATGCTTCCTTGCCCACTTTTGATGGTGTCAAGTGGCTAAATGGGGTAAAAATCCTGAAGTGCATGGATGACCCGACGAAAAAGTGGCTGGCGCAAGCGATCTACAAATTAGAGGCACCGTGGGAGGGGGCCAAGCTGGAGGTGGTGGATAGGGAGCTTATCCCGTCCATTCCTAAGGCGAGGGTACTCTTCCCGCGCTGAAGCTGGTGCAGCGTCAGAAACCGGACATTTCAACCGCGGATTCGAAAGGTGGTGCAGCTTGCGACCCCATTCCCAAAGAAAGGCGCCAAAGTGCTGTCCTCCAAATAAATAAAGAGGCGGAAGACATCTCTTTTCCTAGGTACGGGAAGATGCCATGTGCCATGGGTAGTGTGTACCTGCGCCACAAAGACGAGTCCGACGAAGAAGCCGTCGATTGGAGGTGAGCCCGGTACCCATGATACTCAGGGTGCTGCAGCTGTACCTTCATAAAAGCAAGGTCGTCACGACAGGACGGCCCCACCGGAGGAACTCAGGAGCCTGCAAGAAGCCAATCCGAACGAACAGCAACTGGTCGGGGGTGGAGACGGCAACGCAGGTGAAGGTAAGTCACTCTTAGACTTTATACTTTCTACTAATTTATCTATAGCAAACATGGGGGAGTAACTAGTAGTCAGGGGACAGTTCAAGAAGGCCATCACGACAAGGCTCCCGACTTTTTCGGGCACAGTAGAATCCTCGGAAGAGCGAGAGGCCCTCTCGAAGATATTACTAGACGCGTACCACGCATCATGCACTATATCGAAAACGATGACCAAGTACCCTGATAGAACAGGGACCTTCCACTTCGACGCAACAAACCAAAAATCAGCAAGATGGCTAATGATGATATTATCAATGAGAAGAAAATACGCAAGGCGCAGAGAATTTCTAATATATTGACAGTCACAGAAACGGCTAGACTCCGAAAGTTGCTATCTGAGCAGCCAGCAAAATCAGCTCGAACGTGACGTCGGACTGTGGACTGAGGGCAGCGAGGAGACCCTAACAGCACTAATGCAAATTATTTTCAGGAATGAAGAAAAATTAGGTGCGGGGAGGGGAAATCGAGGAAGGCGGCACTACACTCATTAGAAGCCACCATTGAGAGGCCCTACACAAAAAGGAATACACTCTCGGAATGTTCGTGGACATATCCGGGGTATTGAACAACGTTAGTATAATCGACAAACACGCACCCCGCCATCAACACGTGGACACAAAATATTCTGAGTTGTAGGCGGGTAGAGTCCGATTGGGGTACCGCTTCCATGGCTAAGAGGCATACCACAAGGTGGAGATCAATCGCCCCTCCTATGAAATCTGGTGGTAGACAAAAAAATAGACTATACAGATGACATAAGCATAATTATCACAGGAGTTTGTCGATCGACCCTAAGCTCGATTAAGGAATCAACGCTCAGGGAGATATGTGAGTGGGCGGACAAAGAAGGACTCACCATCAACGAGGGTAAGACGGTCCTCATTCTCTTCAGAAAGAGATACAAGGTACCGCGATGGATCCCCCCACGCTGACCCCGAAACCACATGTCAATTACCTCGGCATTGTACTAGACAGCAAGCTGGCAAGGTAACCCAATGTACGAGAGAGGGTAAAAATGCCACCATGGCGCTATATTCATCCAATAAGATGCTTGGCAGCACCTGAGACCTTTCGCCCGCTCTAATGCAGTGGGTCTACAGATCGACACTGCTGTATGAAGTCATAGTGTGGAGGCAAGCCACCAAGTAGACTAACAACAAGCTTATGGAGAGAACCCAGTAGCTCTGTTATACTCTGCATAACAGAGGGCGCTGAGGTCAATCCCTTCAAAAGCACTCGAAACTATAATCGAAATTGATTGATTGATATTTAGGGAAATATCTACCCGCAAGCAGCAATTTCCAATTTGATATTAGCTTTTAGTTGTTCAATATTCTTCGGTTTGCTGACATACACCCTACTCTTCAAGTAGCCCCACAGAAAAAAGTCCGGTGCCGTCATCCTTCAAAATTCTTCTTAAAGTGGTTCCACTCACGTTCAGCGCCTGAGAACGACGGCGATACGACAGACTTGGATTTTCGGCAACACTCTCTTTAACCGTTTCAACAACTTCATTGGAACGAATGGGTCGCGGGCGATTAGCTACAGACCCGTGTTCAAAGACATTTTTCACCAAAGTACGAATTGCCTTGGCGGAAGGTGCCGAAAGTCTCCCATATTTCTTACGATAGGCACGCACAGTTTTCACAATTGAACAATTGCTTTCGTTGTACAGCGCTACAATTTCAGCCCGATTTTTTGCTGAGTCGATCCATGTCTAAAATGGCATAGGCTGACGTTTGTCGAAATAGGCTGAAAAATGGCGGAGTTATTAAACATTTCAATTGGCCCTGTCTAGACTACATAACACCGAGTACTCACAGGTCTTTGCCTGTCTGCGGCACATGAAGTTAATCTGCCAACTGCCGAAAATGTGATGAATCCCAGGCAACGGAAACCTTGGAGCATCTCATTTATAAATGTCAGGCCCTTAAGATTCCAAGAATGAGATTCATGTGCTTAAAATTGGTTTATGCAAAGAGTTGCAAAGAGTTAAAAAAAAAAATTGCCGTCTTCTCAAACAAAAACCTTTTTGTTGTTGACCTCTCATGATCGAAATTCTTGCCTTCGTAACAAATAGCAGTAGCAACGGCCATATATGTCTTTGCTATGGTATTTGGGCATTGTGTAATTTAATAGTAGTCCTTAATTAAATTATAGGATACGTGTTTAATCTTATATGTTTGACCATGTATTTCACTTGACAAATAAAATGTTTGACTTTAACCTGACTTCGTAGATAACTTAGAGGATTCTACGTACTTGCATAGAAAAGTTTTGTTAAAATAAGTACTTCTTTTGTTATATTAATTTTGACTAGCAAAATAAATATTAGGTAACCCTTGTCGCACTAGGATACTTTTATTATACTACTATTATACTATACTATTATAATATATAATAAACTTAAAATTATATTATGTAGATTATAACACAAGCGGACAAACTTTTAAATCCGAGAACCAAGAACCGGAATACACTTATCCGAAGACTTTTGATGCTTACAACTCGTAGTTAAAGCACCTCAAATATACCCAAAATCTGTATTTCATTTAATTTTATGTTGCAATATCTTATAAGCTTTACGTGTAAGAATTTTTTAAGCCTATTTTTAGAGCATCAAAAAACACCGCAAAAAGTATATTCCGGCACTTGGTTTTAAAAGGCCTGTGTAATATTAGAATTAAATTTTAATATAAACACATTGGGGAATATTATAAATTTACCTCTTGGTTCTGACTTTGGTCGGCGGAATTTTTCGGAGAAGTCAATACAGAAAAACCGCCTATATTCATAGGTCTATGATACTGCGCACAGCTAGTCTGAAAAAAAATGTACAATAAAATAGGTTATATATAATTTTTTATCAATGAAAATACTAGAATCTTACGCTTAAGGACTCAATTATATAGGTCAACATGGTTTCCTTGTTGGAAAGCTGAAGGTCATTTTGAAAAAAAATTTGTTGCGTATAATACGGCTTCCGAATTTATCCATCACGTCAGAATTTTGATATTATAATTCAGAAATTAATACGTAATTAAAAATACGCTAAAATTTTATTAGCTATAGCAGTCGCACGTCTTAAACAAGAAAGGATTTTGATATATTTGACGTTATATACACGAAAAACGCCGTTTTTTTCGAACAAATTGTATATTTATGACGCCGGGTTTGAATTTTCCGCAGCAAATATTTGTAGACCTGTTTTATGGGTACATTTACACGGACTTTAGTAAGCTCTGTTAATCATTTTTTTTTTTTTTTGTATGGACTTTATGGGGTTTCTGGTTGATCTTCCTAAATGAATGCAGAGTAAAACGACTCAACTTCTTCCTTGTTAACATGTATCATGCCAATAACCCCAAGTGCAAACTTATGACATTTATATGGTGACATGGAGAGCTCAATTTCCACGTTCTCGACTCACATTTACTAAGAGTCTTCCAAAACTTAAAACTTCCTTGTTATGTTATAAAGACCTTATTTAAATTGGTAAATAATATAGAAAAATAGAAAAATTTCAATGGCTATATTTTTAAATACGGATTTAACTTGAGAAGTACCTGCAGTACCATTCATCCATTCCATAATTTACCTACATTTAAGACTAAAAAAGATTATTGTTAATAAACATTAATATTTGCCTTCTTGTTTTTTCAAATTCAAAAGCAAAAAAAATGGAACAAGAAAGGAAGCTAATTTCGGCACGCCGAAGTTTGTATACCCTTGTAGATTTCAATGGTATCAATTATAATCTATCCCAATTTTAATAGATAATGAATTACTTTTATATTTATACAATTTTTACAGTTTTACATTTTTACATTTTTAGATGTAAAGTAAAATGTAATTTTTCTCCACACTTACCGATCGTTTGTATGGCAGCTTTGTGATATAGTCTTCCGATTTTTATAAAATTAAAAATAAAATTTGAAATAATTTAAAATGCTTGTATCTCAAAGTAGAAGAAATTATGTTGAAAACTGACAAAGTTAAAATTTTTTTTTTCTAAAAATTTCATGACCGATTTTATGGTAGCTATATGAGATATAGTAGTCCCATTTTTATAAAATTAAATCCGAAATTCTGAAATAATATATAAAGATCATAACCAAGAGTTAATGAAGTATGATAAAAAACCGTGAAACTATCATTTTTTTCTACAAATTTACGGATTGTTTGTATTTCAGCTATATGATGTAGAATTATATGATCCTGCTTGTTCCGACTTATACACGAATGAGAGTATTCAGAAGACTATCTGTTATTCAGATAGTCTCAAAACTAAGGGACTAGTTTGCGTATAATCGGACAGACGGACGGACATGGCTAGATTGACTCGTGATGCTGATCAAGAGTATATATACTTTAAAGGTTCGGAAATGCCTCCTTCACTGCGTTGCAAACTTGCGACTGAAATTATAATACCCTGCAAGGGTATAAAAAAACAACTTCCTCTATTCCTTCCCATATGTCGCAAAATAACTCCATTGCTCCGTCTGATCTAGAAGTAGGAAATCTTTTTGCGAAATACTTCGCATCAAACTTTGAGCCGATTTCGCCATGGAACGATAAAGCAATGCTTGCCATTGCCTTAAAGTCAAATATTGTTTGTCTTTATGTCTCTGAATCCGACTGCCACCTCGCGTTGGAGAGTTTTTATTCACCTTATCTGAGCTACTTTAAATCATCTTTAACAAATCTATCTTCAATGGTGTTTTCATTCAGAGATGAAAGTTGGTACTAGTCACCTCTATCTTTAAGTCAGATTCAAAAATTATAATCTCTAATTACAGACCAATTTCAGAGCCTAGCAATGTCTCAAAGATGTTTGAGCGAATTGTCGTGTAGCAGCTCTCATTCTTATTGGTAGCACCATTAGCCCCAACCAGCATGGATTTTTGTCTGGATGGTCGACCACAAAAAAACTTGGCTGTATTGTATAATCTTTGCATAAATGCTTAATTGAATCCTAACCAAGTAGATGTTGTGTACACGAATTTTGCCAAAGAATAAGCTAAAAAAATGAGCTTTAACTCATCAATGCTGATCTGGATAAGTTCCTATCTTAATGGCCGTAGGAGTAGTATGTGGTGGTATGTAATGGTCATTCCTGGAGTCCTTATATAGCCAAATCTGGCCTTCCTTAAGGGAGTGCCTTGGGCCCATTTCTTTTTATTCTGTTTGTCAATGGTATAGGCCAATTCTTTAAAAATTCTGAGTTTTTATTGTCTGCGGATGACATAAAAATATTCAAGTCTGTGAATTCAGTTCTGGATAGCTAAGCTTCAGAATAATTTGTATAGAGTTGGGAATTTGTGTTCTCGTAACAAGCTGCCATTGAACCTTGCTAAATGTTTTTATGTTTCATACAGCAAGCGGTTTAATAACTTGATGTTACCCTACTCTATTCATTCTAATGTGCTGCTTTGCAGAACTGAAGCTTTAGATTAGGGTATTATTTGATGCCAAATTTCTCTTCATTAAGCATATCAATTACTAGGGCTTTAATTTTCATTTATAAGTGGCCACCAAACATGCGAATGGACCCAACTTCTCCAAGGAACTTAGTTAAAAAGGCATTGTACTCATATTAATTAATAATTTAAGTTTCCAGTTAAGAATTCCATTTTTATTTTTATTCGAGATTGATGGATAGTATAACAGAACAGTAAAAAATTAATTCATAACATTGTTAAAGATATCCATGGCAACCGTCATTTCAGTGCACATGTAAAGATCGGACTAATTAAATTTAGAATTAAAATAATTCAGCCTTTCAAAGTCCGTTTTATGAAAGGGAAAGACTCTTTTTTTGTCGGTCAGATATACTCTGTGCGTTAGTCCCAATGCTAAGAGTCACGTATTTTGAGCCGAGAAAAAGTTGTGCATACTTTTACTTTTTCAAAATTGATTCGTTCTGGAGAAATGTAGGTAAAAGTGCGAAATAAATTGGCTGCGTTCAGCAGAACAACCAGATCACTGATCAGTTGTCAAATATACTCTGCTGAACGCTCATAATACATTATGCCATCGTAAGAATATTCGGCTGGCTATGGACAACTGTACGTATACCTGAAACAGATCAGGACACTGTAAAACATTCCTTAAATTGACCCAGCAATTGATTTTAGCCAGACAATTTCTTGAAAAAACTTATGGTTTAAATTTATTCGTCCACTCTTGCAATTGCAGTACTGCAAACAGCATTCGTGGCTACAAGAAAAAAATATATATACACAGAAAAAACAAACCGACCCAAGAACGGGTGTTCTTGATTTCGTTTCCACTTGCCTCAGTGAGAGAGAGGAAGACAGATATAGATTTTTGTTACAATCAAAATATCAGCCTATCTCCCTCTCTCTCACTGAGTTAAATGGAAACAAAATCAAGAACACCCGTTCTTGGGTCGGTTTGTTTTTCCTGTGTATAATTAAATAAATTTGTACTAATTGTTTAATAATAACTTATTAATAAAAATGCCACTAATTTCTCTCTCTCTCTTCTACTCACCATCGGTAAGCGG